>JAULAV010004331.1:0-13999 GCA_030789695.1 Scilla litardierei
TATCTTACTCGTCTGCTTGATACAATTCATTTATATTCATTTTGGAATTAACGTGTCATCAATGCAGGGGGAGTAAGTATTTTACATTTGAATTATTATCTTTGATTATTATTTATGTTGGTTTGTCATCACCAAAAAGGGGGAGAATGTTGAATATTGGACTCCCCGGATTTGGTTTTGGATGATGAGCAAACATAAATAATTCATGAACTAACAATTTGTGAGCGCAGTATTGGAGATCGTCGCCAATTTCACGAGAATATTCAAAGCGACATCTCAACACTTCCAAAAGCTCGTATTCAAGCCTAAAGCTTCGTTGAAGCTCATGCAACGCTTTGGAATAATGAAGATTCAATCGAAGCTCTCAAAGACCGTTTATTAAGGTTTTATTTATAGTCTTTTAGTTTCGATTGATAGAATGTTAAGCCTTGAGTATATCTTACGTTTCTATCTTCATTTCGCTCATTTCGTAGCTCTAGGATTCTTGCACAAGTTCACTCTTATTTCCTCGAAGCGTCGCGCTTCGATTCGGACCTTGTTGTGCATGTTAGTTGGTACAAGAACAAGTACTGACCGACTAGATGGAGATCTAGTCGGTCGGCCACTGTTCTTGGACCGACTAGTTTCAGTCAGTTAAATCTTTGTTCTTTACTGTTTACAGTTAGTCGGTCTACGTTGACTCACCGACCGACTAGTTTGTGAACTAGTCGGTCAGTGATGCTTCTTTGACCGACTAGTTGTGATTTACTGTACATGCCAAATTTCTCCTAAGCTACTGTTTTCCGTTAGTCGGTCTAAGAACGTTTGATGACCGACTAGTTGACAATCTAGTCGGTCAACTTTTGTTCTTGGACCGACTAAGTCAACTTGCCTTCAGACTAGTTTTCTAGGTCTGAAATTCTATCTCTTCTCTGATTTGCTCTTAGTCGGTCCATGCTTTGTGACTGACCGACTAGTTGATGAACTAGTCGGTCAGTGATTGTTCTTTGACCGACTAATTCTCCCAGATTTCTTTCCGTTGGAGATTGACCTAACTTATGTTTTTGGGTTCCTATAAATACGAACCTAGGTCATTTCTATCTCCAATAGAGCTGCCATTAAGAAATTCATTGAGCCCTAAAGAGATAGTCATTCTCCCTCAAATCTAAAGCTCTCTTCCTCACAAGAAAGCCATTCTCTCTCATTTCTAGATCTAGAGAGAAGCTTGTTCTTGGTGAGCTCTTCAAGCTATTGCTTGATCCAAGTCTCCAACTCTTCCCTAGGCACCCATTGCTGCTCATTTCCTTGGTGCTAGGGCTTGGTGACTTCATCTTCCTCAAATCCTTCATTCCACCTATTGGGTAAGAAAAACTCAAGGTATAGGATTTTGTGGTAAGAGTATTTATTTCATTTAAACTCTTTATATTGCTTATTGGCTCTCTCGGTTGTGAGAGAAGTTTGTGATCCCGGGTTGTGGGATTCACTTTGCCATTGCATGTATGATTTGATCTTGTGAAGGTTTTTCACAAGATATTCATAGTGGAAATCTTGAGTTAGGGTTTCTAACTCAAGTATCCGGAGGGGATCCGGGTGGTTGGGACGTAGGATCACCGGGAACAAGTCGGGGAGACTTGGGTGGATCCGAACCCATTAACATCGTTTGTTAGCTTTGTTTATTTCTTTGTTGTCAATCAATTTAAGCTTCCGCAAATTGATTTGGTGGTTGTTTGCAATTTAATTTGGAATTATACGCCTTATTATTTTAAAGTACTATTCACCCCCCCTCTAGTACTTGTGCAGTAGCTGGTAGGGCATTACACGTCGTGCGTACGGCTGTAAATTGCTCCACACTTGTGCGTTTGCACGCACACAACGCGCACGACGGGGGTAAGTTTGCCCGTCGTGCGCGCGGATGGAAATTGCTCGACACTTATGCGTTTTAAGCCCCGCGGACGACGCGCATGACGGGGGTTATTTTGCCCGTCGTGCGCGCGGATGGAAACTGCTGCACACTTGTGCGTTTTAACCCCCGCGGACGACGGGGTTAATTTTTTCCATCGTGCGCTCGGATGGAAATTGCTCCACACTAGGCGTTTTAACCCACGCGCACGACGGGGGTAAGTTTGCCCGTCGTGCGCGCGGATGGAAATTGCTTTACAGATTGCGTTTTCCCCCTCGCGCACGACGGGGGTAATTTGGCCCGTCATGCGCACGGCTGTAAATTGCTCCACACTTGTGCGTTTGCCCGCACACGACGCGCACGACGGGGTTAATTTTGCCCGTCGTGCGTGCGGATGGAAATTGCTCGACACTTGTGCATTTTAAGCCCCGCAGACGATGCGCACGACGGGGGTTATTTTGCCCGTCGTGCGCACGGATGGAAATTACTGCACACTTGTGCGTTTTAACCCCCGCGGACGACGGGGTTAATTTTGTACGTCGTGCCCTCGGATGGAAATTGCTCCACACTAGGCGTTTTAACCCACGCGCACGACGGGGGTAAGTTTTCCCGTCGTGCGCGCGGATGGAAATTACTTTACAGATTGCGTTTTCCCCCTCGCGCACGACGGGGGTAATTTGGCCCGTCGTGCGCACGGCTGTAAATTGATCCACACTTGTGCGTTTGCCCGCACACGACGCGCACGACGGGGGTAATTTTTCCCGTCGTGCGCGCGGATTAAAATTGCTCGACACTTGTGCGTTTTAACCCCCGCGGACGACGCGCACGACGGGGGTAATTTTGCCCGTCGTGCGAAACGATGGAAATTGCTGCACACTTGTGCGTTTTAACCCCCGCGGACGACTGGGTTAATTTTGTACGTCGTGCGCTCGGATGGAAATTGCTCCACACTAGGCGTTTTAACCCACGCGCACGACGGGGGTAAGTTTGTCCGTCGTGCGCGCGGATGGAAATTGCTTTACAGATTGCGTTTTCCCCCTCGCTCACGACGGGGGTAATTTGGCCCGTCGTGCGCACGGCTGTAAATTGCTCCACACTTGTGCGTTTGCCCGCACACGACGCGCACGACGGGGGTAATTTTGCCCGTCGTGCGCGCGGATGGAAATTGCTTGACACTTGTGCGTTTCAACCCCCGCGGATGACGCGCACGACGGGGGTAATTTTGCCCGTCGTGCGCGCGGATGGAAATTGCTGCACACTTGTGCGTTTTAACCCCCGCGGACGACGGGGTTAATTTTGTCCGTCGTGCGCTCGGATGGAAATTGCTCCACACTAGGCGTCTTAACCCACGCGCACGACGGGGTAGTTTGCCCGTCGTGCGCGCGGATGGAAATTGCTTTACAGATTGCGTTTTCCCCCTCACGCACGACGGGGGTAATTTGGCCCGTCGTGCGCACGACTGTAAATTGTTCCACACTTGTGCGTTTGCCCGCACACGACGCGCACGACGGGGGTAATTTTGCCCGTCGTGCGCGCGGATGGAAATTGCTCGACAGTTGTGCGTTTAAGCCCCGTGGACGACGCGCACGACGGGGGTAATTTTGCCCGTCGTGCGCGCGGATGGAAATTGCTGCACACCTGTGCGTTTTAACCCCCGCGGACGACGGGGTTAATTTTGTTCGTCGTGCGCTCGGATGGAAATTGCTCCACACAAGGCGTATTAACCCACGCGCACGACGGGGTAGTTTGCCCGTCGTGCGCGCGGATGGAAATTGCTTTATAGATTGCGTTTTCCCTCTCGCGCACGACGGGGGTAATTTGGCCCGTCGTGCGCACGACTGTAAATTGCTCCACACTTGTGCGTTTGCCCGCACACGACGCGCACGACGGGGGTAATTTTGCCCGTCCTGCGTGCGGATGGATATTGCTCGACACTTGTGCGTTTTAAGCCCCGCGAACGACGCGCACGATGGGGGTTATTTTGCCCGTCGTGCGCGCGGATGGAAATTGCTGCACACTTGTGCGTTTTAAACCCCGCAGACGACGGGGTTAATTTTGTCCGTCGTGCGCTCGGATGGAAATTGCTCCACACTAGGCGTTTTCACCCACGCGCACGACGGGGGTAAGTTTGCCCGTCGTGCGCGCGGATGGAAATTGCTTTACAGATTGCGTTTTCCCCCTCGCACACGACGGGGGTAATTTGGCCCGTCGTGCGCACGGCTGTAAATTGCTCCACACTTGTGCGTTTGCCCGCACACGACACGCACGACAGGGGTAATTTTGCCCGTCGTGCGTGCGGATGGAAATTGCTCGACACTTGTGCGTTTCAACCCCCGCGGATGACGCGCACGACGGGGGTAATTTTGCCCGTCGTGTGCGCGGATGGAAATTGCTGCACACTTGTGCGTTTTAACCCCCGCGGACGACGGGGTTAATTTTGTCCGTCGTTCGCCTCGGATGGAAATTGCTCCACACTAGGCGTCTTAACCCACGCGCACGACGGGGTAGTTTGCTCGTCGTGCGCGCGGATGGAAATTGCTTTACAGATTGCGTTTTCCCCCTCGCGCACGACGGGGGTAATTTGGACCGTCGTGCGCACGGCTGTAAATTGCAACACACTTGTGCGTTTGCCCGCACACGACGCGCACGACGGGGGTAATTTTGCCCGTCGTGCGCGCGGATGGAAATTGCTCGACAGTTGTGCGTTTTAAGCCCCGTGGACGACGCGCACGACGGGGGTAATTTTGCCCGTCGTGCGCGCGGATGGAAATTGCTGCACACATGTGCGTTTTAACCCCCGCGGACGACGGGGTTAATTTTGTCCGTCGTGCGCTCGGATGGAAATTGCTCCACACTAGGCGTTTTAACCCACGCGCACGACGGGGGTAAGTTTGCCCGTCGTGCGCGCGGACGGAAATTGCTTGACACTTGTGCGTTTTAACCCCCGCGGACGACGCGCACGACGAGGGTAATTTTGTCCGTCGTGCGCGCGGATGGAAATTGCTACACACTTGTGCGTTTTAACCCCCGCGGACGACGGGGTTAATTTTGTCCGTCGTGCGCTCGGATGGAAATTGCTCCACACTAGGCGTTTTAACCCACGCGCACGACGGGGGTAAGTTTGCCCGTCGTGCGCGCGGATGGAAATTGCTTTACAGATTGCGTTTTCCCCCTCGTGCACGACGGGGGTAATTTTGCCCGTCATGCGCATGGCTGTAAATTGCTCCACACTTGTGCGTTTGCCCGCACACGACGCGCACGACGGGGGTAAGTTTGCCCGTCGTGCGCGCGGATGGAAATTGCTCGACACTTGTGCGTTTTAACCCCCGCGGACGACGCGCACGACGGGGGTAATTTTGCCCGTCGTGCGCGCGGATGGAAATCGATGCACACTTGTGCGTTTTAACCCCCGCGGACGACGGGGTTAATTTTGTCCGTCGTGCGCTCGGATGGAAATTGCTCCACACTAGGCGTTTTAACCCACGCGCACGACGGGGGTAAGTATGCCCGTCGTGCGCGCGGATGGAAATTGCTTTACAGATTGCGTTTTCGCCCTCGTGCACGACGGGGGTAATTTGGCCCGTCGTGCGCACGGCTGTAAATTGCTCCACACTTGTGTGTTTGCCCGCACACGACGTGCACGACGGGGGTAATTTTGCCCGTCGTGCGCGCGGATGGAAATTGCTCGACACTTGTGCGTTTTAACCCCCGCGGACGACGCGCATGACGGGTGTAATTTTGCCCGTCGTACGCGCGGATGGAAATCGCTGCACACTTGTGCATTTTAACCCCCGCGGACGACGGGGTTAATTTTGTCCGTCGTGCGCTCGGATGGAAATTGCTCCACACTAGGCGTTTTAACCCACGCGCACGACGGGGGTAAGTTTTCCCGTCGTGCGCGCGGATGGAAATTGCTTTACAGATTGCGTTTTCCCCCTCGCGCAAGACGGGGGTAATTTGGCCCGTCGTACGCACGGCTATAAATTGCTCCACACTTGTGCGTTTACCCGCACACGACGCGCACGACGGGGTTAATTTTGCCCGTCGTGCGCGCGGATGGAAATTGCTCGACACTTGTGCGTTTTAAGCCCCGCGGACGACGCGCACGACGGGGGTAATTTTGCCCGTCGTGCGCGCGGATGGAAATCGATGCACACTTGTGCATTTTAACCCCCGCGGACGACGGGGTTAATTTTGTCCGTCGTGCGCTCGGATGAAAATTGCTCCACACTAGGCATTTTAACCCACGCGCACGTTGGGGGTAAGTTTGCCCGTCGTGCGCGCGGATGGAAATTGCTTTACAGATTGCGTTTTCCCCCTCGCGCACGACGGGGGTAATTTGGCCCGTCGTGCGCACGGATGTAAATAGCTCCACACTAGTGCGTTTGCCCGCACACGACGCGCACGACGGGGTTAATTTTGCCCGTCGTGCGCGCGGATGGAAATTGCTCGACACTTGTGCGTTTTAAGCCCCGCGGACGACGCGCACGACGGGGGTTATTTTTCCCGTCGTGCGCGCGGATGGAAATTGCTGCACACTTGTATGTTTTAACCCCCTCAGACGACGGGGTTAATTTTGTCCGTCGTGCGCTCGGCTGGAAATTGCTCCACACTAGGCGTTTTAACCCACGCGCACGACGGGGGTAAGTTTGCCCGTCGTGCGCGCGAATGGAAATTTCTTTACAGATTGCGTTTTCCCCCTCGCGCACGACGGGGGTAATTTGGCCCGTCGTGCGCACGGCTGTAAATTGCTCCACACTTGTGCGTCTGCCCGCACACGACGTGCACGACGGGGGTAATTTTGCCCGTCGTACGTGCGGATGGAAATTGCTCGACACTTGTGCGATTTAACCCGCGCGGACGACACGCACGACGGGGGTAATTTTGCCCGTCGTGCGCTCGGATGGAAATTGCTGCACACTTGTGCGTTTTAACCCCCGCGGACGACGGGGTTAATTTTGCCCGCCGTGCGTGCGGATGGAAATTGCTTTACAGATTGCGTTTTCCCCCTCGCGCACGACAGGGGTAATTTGGCCCGTCGTGCGCACGGCTGTAATTGCTCCACACTTGTGTGTTTGCCCGCACACGACGTGCACGACGGGGTTAATTTTGCCCGTCATGCGCGCGGATGGAAATTGTTCGACACTTGTGCGTTTTAACCCCCGCGGACGACGCGCACGACGGGGGTAATTTTGCCCGTCTTGCGCGCGGATGGAAATTGCTGCACACTTGTGCGTTTTAACCCCCGCGGACGACGGGGTTAATTTTGTCCGTCGTGCGCTTGGATGGAAATTGCTCCACACTAGGCGTTTTAACCCACGCGCACGACGGGGGTAATTTTGCCCGTCGTGCGCGCGGATGGAAATTGCTTTACAGATTGCGTTTTCCCCCTCGCGCACGATGGGGGTAATTTGGCCCGTCGTGCTCACGGCTGTAAATTGCTCCACACGTGTGCGTTTGCCCGCAAACGACGTGCACGACTGGGGTAATTTTGCCCGTCGTGCGCACGTATGGAAATTGCTGCACACTTGTGCGTTTTAAGCCCCGCGGACGACGCGCACGACGGGGGTAATTTTGCCCGTCGTGCGCTCGGATGGAAATTGCTGCACACTTGTGCGTTTTAACCCCCGCGGAAGACTGGGTTAATTTTGTCCGTCGTGCGCTCGGATGGAAATGGCTCCACACTAGGCGTTTTAACCCACGCGTACGACGGGGGTAAGTTTGCCCGTCGTGCGCGCGGATGGAAATTGCTTTACAGATTGCGTTTTCCCACTCGCGCACGACGGGGGTAATTTGGTCCATCGTGCGCATGGCTGTAAATTACTCCACACTTGTGTGTTTTCCCGCACACGACGCGCACGACGCGGTTAATTTTGCCCGTCGTGCGCGCGGATGGAAATTGCTCGACACTTGTGCGTTTTAAGCCCCGCGGACGACGCGCGCGACGGGGGTTATTTTGCTCGTCGTGCGCACGGATGGAAATTGCTGCACACTTGTGCGTTTTAACCCCCGCGGACGACGGGGTTAATTTTGACCGTCGTGCGCTCGGATGGAAATTGCTCCACACTAGGCGTTTTAACCCACGCGCACGACGGGGGTAAGTTTGCCCGTCGTGCGCGCGGATGGAAATTGCTTTACAGATTGCGTTTTCCCCCTCGCGCACGACGGGGTAATTTGGCCCGTCGTGCGCACGGCTATAAATTGCTCCACACTTGTGCGTTTGCCCGCACACGACGCGCACGACGGGTGTAATTTTGCCCGTCATGCGCGCGGATGGAAATTGCTCGACACTTGTGCGTTTTAACCCCCGCGGACGACGCGCACGACGGGGGTAATTTTGTTCGTCGTGCGCGCGGATGGAAATTGCTGCACACTTGTGCGTTTTAACCCCCGCGGACGACGGGGTTAATTTTGTCCGTCGTGCGCTCGGATGGAAATTGCTCCATACTAGGCGTTTTAACCCACGCGCACGACGGGGGTAAGTTTGCTCGTCGTGCACGCGGATGGAAATTGCTTTACAGATTGCGTTTTCCCCCTCGTGCACGACGGGGGTAATTTGGCCCGTCGTGCGCACGGCTGTAAATTGCTCCACACTTGTGCGTTTGCCCGCACACGACGCGCACGACGGGGGTAATTTTGCCCGTCGCGCGCGCGGATAGAAATTGCTCAACACTTGTGCGTTTTAACCCCCGCGGACGACGCGCACGACGGGGGTAATTTTGCCCGTCGTGCGCGCGGATGGAAATTGCTGCACACTTGTGCGTTTTAACTCCCGCGGACGACGGGGTTAATTTTGTCCGTCGTGCGCTCGGATGGAAATTGCTCCACACTAGGCGTTTTAACCCACGCGCACGACGGGGGTAGTTTGCCCGTCGTGCGTGTGGATGGAAATTACTTTACAGATTGCGTTTTCCCCCTCGCGCACGACGGGGGTGTTTTGGCCCGTCGTGCGCACGGCTGTAAATTGCTCCACACTTGTGTGTTTGCCCGCACACGACGCGCACGACGCGGTTAATTTTGCCCGTCGTGCGCGCGGATGGAAATTGCTCGACACTTGTGCGTTTTAAGCCCCGCGGACGACGCGCGCGACGGGGGTTATTTTGCTCGTCGTGCGCCCGGATGGAAATTGCTGCACACTTGTGCGTTTTAACCCCCGCGGACGACGGGGTTAATTTTGACCGTCGTGCGCTCGGATGGAAATTGCTCCACACTAGGCGTTTTAACCCACGCGCCCGATGGGGGTAAGTTTGCCCGTCATGCGCGCGGATGGAAATTGCTTTACAGATTGCGTTTTCCCCCTCGCGCACGACGGGGGTAATTTGGCCCGTCGTGCGCACGGCTGTAAATTGCTCCACACTTGTGCGTTTACCCGCACACGACGTGCACGACGGGGGTAATTTTGCCCGTCGTGCGCGCGGATGGAAATTGCTCGACACTTGTGCGTTTTAACCCCCGCGGACGACGCGCACGACGGGGGTAATTTTGCCCGTCGTGCGCGCGGATGGAAATTGCTGCACACTTGTGCGTTTTAACCCACGCGGACGACAGGGTTAATTTTGTCCGTCGTGCGCTCGGATGGAAATTGCTCCACACTAGGCGTTTTAACCCACGCGCACGACGGGGGTAAGTTTGCCCGTCGTGTGCGCGGATGGAAATTGCTTTACAGATTGCGTTTTCCCCCTCGCGCACGGCGGGGGTAATTTGGCCCGTCGTGCGCACGGCTGTAAATTGCTCAACACTTGTGCGTTTACCCCGCACACGACGCGCACGACGTGGTTAATTTTGCCCGTCGTGCGCGCGGATGGAAATTGCTTGACACTTGTGCGTTTTAAGCCCCGCGGACGACGCGCACGATGGGAGTTATTTTGCCCGTCGTGCGCGTGGATGGAAATTGCTGCACACTTGTGCGTTTTAACCCCCATGGACGACAGGGTTAATTTTGTCCGTCGTGCGCTCGGATGGAAATTGCTCCACACTAGGCGTTTTAACCCACGCGCACGACGGGGGTAAGTATGCCCGTCGTGCGCGCGGATGGAAATTGCTTTACAGATTGCGTTTTCGCCCTCGTGCACGACGGGGGTAATTTGGCCCGTCGTGCGCACGGCTGTAAATTGCTCCACACTTGTGTGTTTGCCCGCACACGACGTGCACGACGGGGGTAATTTTGCCCGTCGTGCGCGCGGATGGAAATTGCTCGACACTTGTGCGTTTTAACCCCCGCGGACGACGCGCATGACGGGTGTAATTTTGCCCGTCGTACGCGCGGATGGAAATCGCTGCACACTTGTGCATTTTAACCCCGCGGACGACGGGGTTAATTTTGTCCGTCGTGCGCTCGGATGGAAATTGCTCCACACTAGGCGTTTTAACCCATGCGGACGACGGGGGTAAGTTTGCCCATCGTGCGCGCGGATGGAAATTGCTTTACAGATTGCGTTTTCCCCCTCGTGCAAGACGGGGGTAATTTGGCCCGTCGTACGCACGGCTATAAATTGCTCCACACTTGTGCGTTTACCCGCACACGACACGCACGACGGGGTTAATTTTGCCCGTCGTGCGCGCGGATGGAAATTGCTCGACACTTGTGCGTTTTAAGCCATGCGGACGACGCGCACGACGGGGGTAATTTTGCCCGTCGTGCGCGCAGATGGAAATTGCTGCACACTTGTGCGTTTTAACCCCCGCGGATGACGGGGTTAATTTTGTCCGTCGTGCGCTCGGATGGAAATTGTGCCACACTAGGCGTTTTAACCCACGCGCACGACGGGGGTAAGTTTGTCCGTCGTGCGCGCCGATGGAAATTGCTTTACAGATTGCGTTTTCCCCCGCGCGCACGACGGGGGGTAATTTGGCCCGTCGTGCGCACGGCTGTAAATTGCTCCATACTTGTGCGTTTGCCCGCACACGACGCGCACGACGGGGTTAATTTTGCCCGTCGTGCGCGGCGAATGGAAATTGCTCGACACTTGTGCGTTTTAAGCCCCGCGGACGACGCGCACGACGGGGGTTATTTTGCCCGTCGTTCGCGCGGATGGAAATTGCTGCACAGTTGTGCGTTTTAACCCCCGCGGACGACGGGGTTAATTTTGTCCGTCGTGCGCTCGGATGGAAATTGCTCCACACTAGGCGTTTTAACCCACGCGCACGACGGGGGTAAGTTTGCCCGTCGTGCGCGCGGATGGAAATTGCTTTACAGATTGCGTTTTCCCCCTCGCGCATGACGGGGGTAATTTGGCCCGTCGTGCGCACGGCTGTAAATTGCTCCACACTTGTGCGTTTGCCCGCACACGACGCGCACGACGGGGGTAATTTTGCCCGTCGTGCGCGCGGATGGAAATTGCTCGACACTTGTGCGTTTTAACCCCCGCGGACGACGTGCACGACGGGGGTAATTTTGCCCGTCGTGCGCTCGGATGGAAATTGCTGCACACTTGTGCGTTTTAACCCCCGCGGACGACAGGGTTAAGTTTGCCCGTCGTGCGCGCGGATGGAAATTGCTTTACAGATGCGTTTTCCCCCTCGCGCACGACGGGGGTAATTTGGGCCGTCGTGCGCACGGCTGTAAATTGCTCCACACTTGTGCGTTTGCCCACACACGACGCGCACGACGGGGTTAATTTTGCCCGTCGTGCGCGCGGATGGAAATTGCTCGACACTTGTGCGTTTTAACCCCCGCGGACGACGTGCACGACGGGGGTAATTTTGCCCGTCGTGCGCGCGGATGGAAATTGCTCGACACTTGTGCGTTTTATGCCCCGCGGACGACGCTCACGACGATGTTATTTTTGCCCGTCGTGCATGCGGATGTGAATTGCTTCACACAGTAGGCGTTTTAACCCCCGCGCACGACGGGGTTAATTTTGTCCGTCGTGCGCTCGGATGGAAATTGCTGCACACTAGGCGTTTTAACCCACACGCACGACGGGGGTAATTTTGCCCGTCGTGCGCGCGGATGTGAATTTCTTCGCACTTGGTGTTTTAACCCCCGCGGACGACGGGGTTAATTTTGCCCGTCGTGCGCTCGGATGAAAATTGCTGCACCCTAGGCGTTTTAACCCACGCGCATGACGGGGGTAATGTTGCCCGTCGTGCGCGCGGATGTGAATTTCTTCACACTTGGCGTTTTAACCCCCGCGGACGACGGGGTTTATTTTACCCGTCGTGCACACGGATGGAAATTGCTTTACACGTTGCGTTTTCCCCCTCGCGCACGACGGGGGTAATTTTGCCCGTCGTGCGCACGGTTGGTAACTTCTCAACACTTGTGCGTTTTAAGCCCACGCCGCGCACGACGCGTAGGCTGTAGCACGTTGTTCGCGGGGAGTAGTATACTCCGTTCTGGGTCGACGCGCACAACGGTGCCGTATAGTGTAAAATATTTCTTTGAAAAGGATATAAAGGGCGGGATGGTAATTGCACCAATAGTTCTAAAAAGTTGCTTTCATAGGGGCTATAAGGGCGGGATGGTACTTGCCCCAAAAGTTCCGGGCGCGTAAGGGCGCGTTGGTAATTGCACCAAAAGTTCCTCATGTTCCGCTTTTAACAACAGCCGGGGGATCGGATCGGACGGTCAGGAGGGGTCAAGAGCAGGAATCCCATCTGAGCACGAGCTCAGGCGCATTTTACCCATATATATATATATATATATAGTATATATATATATATATATATATATATATATATATATATATATATATTTTGACGAGTAAGAGTGATTTTATTGAAGCAAAACAATACAGAATAATACAAAACAACCACAAGGGCCTAGAGAGGTGGTAGAGAGAGTGAGGATAGGGCACAAGCGCCGTCACCCACTACACACTAACATCCTCCCAGAAAACCCTTTGGCCAAATATGTACAAATATGATCAATGTGTCACTTATCCATGAAACCCCAGTTAGCAAAAGGGATGGCCGCCCCAGGCTGGTCATAATCATAGGCACGGAGTGCTATACGAATATCAGAAGAAATTGCCTCAAAGAGATTGATTTTGGACACGCCCTTGCCTTCAAAGATCCTACTATTCCGTTGCTTCCAAATGTGCCAAACCATGGAAGCAAGCGCAGTTTTTGCAAGAATACCCACACAATCATTTTTAGCATAAGGAGTGAGGAGACCACCCACCTCAGCAAGGGTGGAGGGGACATGACCTGTGATGTTGAGCTTAAGGAGGCTCCTGCAAAGAATATACCTACTGTACGGGCATTCAAAAAATAGATGATCAATAGTCTCAATAGAACGTTCATCACAGAGTACACATCTCTGAGCAGATGCGACCCCCCATTTATGCAAAATGTCTCTAGTTAATAGCTTTCCATGAAAGGCGCGAAGAAGCGTAAGAGACCATTTAGGAACATGCTTGTTGTACCGGACTACACGATAAAAAGGGAAGATAGTACCTCGCTGAAGGGAATACTCCCAAGCATCTCTAAAAGCACCACTGTTGGGAGTTTTCCATTCCCAGGTATCTGCACCAGGGGAGAGGCGGAAATGACTTATATGCGGGAGAAGATTTTGAATGTAGGAGATAGATGACCAACCATTCAATGACCAATAATGACTGACTAATCTCCTTTCTTCACCGGCTGGGACAGAATGAAGAAGCGCAAGAGGGCCACACGGTAACCAGTTATCAAACCAGAAGGAAGTTGAATCTCCATCTCTAACAATCCGATTGATAAGTCTTAATGAGGGGCTACGATTATTGAGTAAGAATTTCCATGTCCCAGAATGAGTAGGCCTAGCTGAAGCGCTGAAAAAGCAATCCAACCTCGAAGTATAGTGCCCCCGCATAAACTGTGCCCAGGGGCCATTTGAAGTTAAAAGCCGCCAAGTAAGTCGCACCCCTGAAGCCACATTCATATCTGATAACAATCTCAGACCAACTCCGCCCTCCTCCTTGGGCTTACAAACGTCTTTCCAGGCCCAGATATGTTGATTACCCCAAATGAACCTCCTGCATGCTGTGGTGATGGTGCGAAGAATAGAGGTAGGAATGCGATAAGCATACATCCAAAAGCCCACCATGCCATAAATGACGGAACGCACCAATTCAATCCTACCAGAAATAGAAAGGAGAGACGAGGACCATCCTTGCAGCCTCTTTTTGCATTTATCAA